>JAHQIW010000414.1:0-16800 GCA_019055375.1 Parelaphostrongylus tenuis
AAATACGAGCTTATTCATGAAGAAAGGAATGGAGACATGGAATTTATTAGAGATAGAGGGAGAGAGGGAGGGTGGGAGGAGAGAGAGAGAGAGAGAGAGAGAGAGAGAGAGAGAGAGAAGCGGCAATGTAGAATGAGGAAACGAGTAGATAATTTGAACGGATTAATAATAATCATTGGTCTTTCAGGCAGGCTTGCGAGGGACTACAGATGAATTATAAGAGAAAAGAATTTTAATTGTTTTTACTCTTTAGAATGATGCGATTGGAGTCTCTTCGTTGACGTACTGATAGCCCGATATATAGACCCGGTAAAACCTCTTGTCTACTGTTTGCTTTCAAAACGAATTATGCGTCAGTTACACCTTTTTATTGATAAAATGGGTATGGAAATGACTTTTTGAATTGCCAAATAATGACGTGTTAACTGCTCCGATTTCGCATCATTTGCGTGATAGAGTACATTAACAGAATTAATGCGTTCAATGGTATTAAATAATTCGATTTGGACGGTCCGTGGCTTCCTTCGCAATGCGACTCTTCATTCAGTTATATTGTTTTTTTATTTGGAGAGATCAACCGACTATCTAGTCATCATTACAATCAATGGCACGCAACCATTT
The DNA here is from genome assembly GCA_019055375.1 of Parelaphostrongylus tenuis. Taxonomy (NCBI): domain Eukaryota; kingdom Metazoa; phylum Nematoda; class Chromadorea; order Rhabditida; family Metastrongylidae; genus Parelaphostrongylus; species Parelaphostrongylus tenuis. The sequence continues at coordinate 622 of JAHQIW010000414.1, forward strand.
ACTGGGCAAAGACTGAACGCTTTTTTTCCTGAAAATATGAGGCTGACGGTGAACGAAAACGGTGAGGTGACCTTTAATCTGGCTGCAATCTTGAAACTTTTCCTTTAGTAGATGCCATAGGAAGCGGAAAAAAATATTTTCGGATAAACCGATATCACACTAGACTATAGATGTGGTATCGTGCTACATCCAGTTTCTCCAAAATGTGCCACGTTGATTCACTATGCAACGTCAAGATCGTGGAGAAAGGCGACGATGAGTCGTTCCAGACGTTCCTCTCGCACTTCAGCTGCCAGCTCGGAGATGCTTACCGTATACGACGGCATTGATTGTTTGCTTCTTGTGAGACAGATTTCTAATCAACATGTACTGCCAATCTTAGAGCACTAGAACATGATCTCTTGTGTGTGCAACATGGATTTCGAATGAACTAGCGTGTCCTCCACAAAGCAGTCAGTAAGCGTAGCGCGTTTTAATTCGTAATAGATAAAGGGCTCATCTTCAGTAATGATCAGTTTAGATACAAAAAAAAACCAAATAAGATGATAATGCAAGGAAAATTATGGGATAAACAATTACTTGCACCTTACCTATGCGAACATATCGTCATGCATAAGTTAGGTTATCAAAAGTCGAAAAGTGGACACGGAGACAAGTGTTCGTGTTTCTCCAGAACATCGTCAGTGATCCTAAACCCTCTTAAAGCCGTCCGCTTCCTATCAGTTAACTGTGAGTCTAAGTTGCTCAGCAGCTCAACTTGCCGTCCTATCGAAACGTGTATAAAGCAATCGAATGTGTTCATGCGACTGAGCGCGATTAAGTTCAAAACTAACCCGATCGTCATAGGCAGTTGATCTTAGAATCAGTCGGAGAGCAATCCTCCCACAAGCGGTGTCGAGATCGGTCAACATTTAATACACCGTTCAGATATAGTGTTATGTGAGCGAGGCCGTCAACAAGGCAGTGGTGGATTTTCACTCCCATGCTGTCCCATCACAAGATTTGCATAACGTTAAGAAGGGGTCATAGCGGTTAATTTTGGAGAGAGGGCAGTGTTCTGTTGATTCCATATCTTAACATCAATGATAGTATTGCTATAGCATGAGGATCTCTTGTTGGAAAAATCTTCGTGTACCTAACGAAGAATTTCTATTTACTTAGTAGGGAAACGATGTCTATTTGGATCCTACATTGTTGTTCATACGTTCAAGCAATTCATAGGCCTTTCTCACATCAATAAAAATGAGAAAACGCGGTTTTTTAAACTTTCGCGAAACTTCAGTGATACTTTGACTCCTTTATGTCGTGTGAAGATGGTCTGTAGCGTTGAAGTTTTCTCTAGAAAACCCCTATGTTCACACGGTTGTTTTTCGTCTAGTGTCTTATAAATCCCGTCTACAATGGCACGAAGAAATACTTTATAGACGACTAAAATCAAGCAAATTGGACGACGTTTTTCGATATCGGAAAGGTCTCTCCTTCCAAACAACGACATAATTTTGAAGAAGCGTCTGGCTTGGTCGATAAAAGTGTTCCTCGACATACAAAAAGTCAATTAATCGAAGGCCCACATGCCGATTTCACGCCTAAGACTCAACAAACCTTTCATCCATCTGGAATCGACGAGTTCATGCTAGATTCATCTGGGAGAACGAGAGGACTTATTTGTTGCATTGGTATGTCACCTCGAGTCATTGGCATTTGATTACTGCACACGATGCTAGATGAATTCGAATACACGAACCATTCTTTGGAAGAAGACCAGTGTCGAGAGCTCTAGTCTTTTCAATACGGTCCTGCTGGTTTGTCATTGACTGGAGTTTAGGCTGACAAATAAAGTGTACCAAGAGGAGTCAATATTTTGATTAGAACTGACACGAAATTCTTCAAGTGTCCAGGTCTTGTTTCTGCCTGAACCGAATGTATTAGGTCGTCAACTTAGTTTCCAAACTTGATCGACAAGTTCAAAAAATTATTTTACCAAGTATTCAAAAGTATCAAATAAAATTATTAATATGAGATAACATTGCCTTCATCTTTCAAAATTTTCCGAATCTTCTCATTTGAACATTGGAAATCATCGGCCAAATCACTTTTTGACAAAGTCGGATCTTTTTAATCACTTCATTGATTGATTTTCGATCAATTTCACGCGATCTTCCGGATTCTGGTTGATCGGCCAAATCAGTATCTCCACTGCGAAACTTTGTATGCCATTCATATGCCGCAGTTCTACTAACAACTTTGCGGCCTTTTGTACATTTGGTATTGTCAGATGCAGTTTGAAAATTGTGCCCTAATTGAAAATCATAAACCATTAAGTTGCGAATAACTTCTCGTGACGGCTCGACTACTGGGCAGGTATGTGCAAAAAGATACCAAACGATGCGCAAGAATCTGCAAAAGACAGCCAAAAGCAAAATATGTTTTCGTGAGGAAATCTTTATTTTCTGGATCAACTTCGGAAACCTGGTTGCAGACTTGATAGTTTTACTCTCTTTCTGCAAAGCAGCATATCAGACTTCAGAAAGAAAATCTAGCAGAACGACGATTTCGCTCCTTTTATTTTATATGACGCAAAGAAAGAATGGTATTGAAGGAATTCAAGTGATGATTATGGTTGATGACCTTCACTGCTTTTCTAAATTTTGTTATTGTTCCGCCAAATTAACGTTTCCTCAAGTTTTTTTTTGTGATTCCCGAGGCATCTGTGGACTTCGCGAAGGGTCTACTCAGCTTTTTCTGCGTTTCTCTGATGTTTTTCCCCTTTATCTACAGCGTTCTGCGAATTCGGGCACAGCTGCCAGTTACCTGCTGCACAGGCAATCCCGCTTTGGCGTTACCAACACGATGATATTCGACGGGTCGATCGAATATTTTGCCTGTACTAGAAATGGTGCTGTCCATCTTGAGAATTGTGGCGAAAGGCCAAGTATTGAACGACGAAGGTAAAACGTGATATTCTCTTGGCTGCTACGGCGCGCCATGAAACCCTTTGCAGAAACAAAGGCCATAATGAGAATCACAGTTTTTCGGCTATTGAATGGCTAATAGAGGTCTGGCAAAAAAATCCGTGCTACTAGCTCTGGTAATCCTGGTCAAAGAAATTTAACTCCTTGAGCACAGCGTGGTGCGGCCGGAATCGAACCCGGGTCGCCCGCGTGGCAGGCGAGCATTCCATCACTGAACCACCGATGCTCGTGCGATAGATTACTGCTTCTTGTCTCGTCTTGATTTGACCTGCCACTCGGATTTTTGGAATAGGATTTCTCCTTATAACAAACAACCTAAACATATCATAATATATACACATATGTACAGCAACTAGCGAACTTAATCATACAAGAGAACGATAAAGTTGATGCCAAGGGCAAGCGAGTGACGACGTCGAAAAGTGAGTGATTGATTCGAGATACTTGATCGGAAGGGGTAACAGATAGCTAATATCTTGACACCTAGTTAACATTATCGATAGATGAGTAGAAGAAGATAAAGGAAACGAGCAAGCAATGAGATCGTAAAGAGTAATGAAGTGCCCTTGTGGGCGTCATTCTCCACCATCGCCATCTTCCTTGAACGATGGCGACACCCGTCGACGACGTGGTTGCTCAGCGGTCAAGGAAGATGGCGATGGTGGAGAATTACGCCCACAAGAGCATTTCATTACTCTTTACGATCTCATTGCTTGATCGTTTCCTTTATTTTCTAAGGAGGTTGAAAAGGAAGCTTGGACCAAATCTGTCTTAGGTATCCGTAGTAAACTGAGGCTTATGTTGATGTGCGGTAAGAATAGGACTGTACAGTGCGAGCGCTGGCTCTGAATGGTAGGCACCGTTTCACGTTCTATTGCTCTTGTTTAACAAGAAAACTGCAGCAGCTAAGACGGTTCCGTTATTCAATTCTTAGAAATGAACAACGGAATTTTTCTAAACAGGGTAGTTCACTGCCCTTTCATCTATGTCTCGCGAAAATCACAAACTGAAATGAATGCGCAAAGATGTAGCATCTCAATCGGTGCTAAGCGCACCAGACATAAATCATCATTCATTTTGGTTACTAACAACCCCTAGTCTGCTCAAGAATAGAGCACTTAATCAATAAAACAATCGAGATTAGTAGAGAGCTGGTTTATGTGAATATCGATAACATTTCGCTTCATTCTTGGAAGGCTAGAGAATAAAAAATATAAATCACTTGGAACATTTTGAGGGCTCTTTGATCGCTCATAGACATTGTAGCATCCAGCGTGGGCAAGAATCTTCGAATTTTTGAAGAACAAGCATGCTAATTTTCACAAATGTAGTCTTTTATATGGGATTCTCAAAAACTCCTATCAGAAGCCTTTGAAGCGCTCTAGGTACTTTACTCAATTCATAAATCAAAGGCTCTCTCAAGATTTTAGTTCACCACACTAAAACTAAATATTGATCACTACGCAATAGTGCCAATTGCCAATGCAATTACTAGCGTATTCGAAAGTCGCTCTTCTCGAATGGATTCATCTACAATAAGTGATATACATTCACACTGACATGGCGTTGTTTGCATGCATGCAAAGGGATATCCGCATGTTTGTCACTTTGAAAGGTTGTAACAAGCGAAATTTATGGTAGATTGGGACGGCTTCCAACATTTAAACTTCATGTCTAGTCAACATAGTGCCATGAACACTTTTTTGAGAAAATAGAACAGGAAAAATTGACATTATTCTGCATTCGCGCCTATGGATCCACGAAACAGTTGACATGGAAAGGAAGAATGTCCACAAATTTCTGACCTGACATCTTTGCAAAAAAATTGGCTCTTAGGCGAGTCTCCAAATGAAAGGTCGGAACCCTTCTCATGTGTGATGACTCTGATCGCGAATAGTGAACCGGTTGCTCTACGTCGAGTCTCGATAGCTAGAGATATTTTGCTCCGATAACCATGACGGATTGTTGCAGGTTCCGAAGAGGAGGTTGTTCCGAAGAGAACTCTTACGGTCGTTTCAGTGTCGAGCAAAAGTGTTAATCATTATTCAAAAGCTTAAATACCTATCTAAATGTCTACGTGTCCGTTTTTTCAAAACAATCTTTTATAGTGCTGTAAGTTCTAGAACTAAAATTATGCTTTACACGACGATATACTTTTTTCATATCTCGCCTACCTCTCGCTATACAATAGCCCTTTCTTAGGAGTGCAAGTACTCATTCGATAGCACAAGTCTCTAAGAACTCAAAAATGTGTTTGGAAGCTCTTTTGATAGCGTTGTAAGAGATAGAAAAGATTTATGCTTTACACCTTGCCGCGCAAAGCGCATTCTTTATACTTATAGCAATCGTTCGATGAAGTGAGTTTTCGCGTTTCCAACGCCGTGCTCAATTTCTGAAAATATCGTTAGCAGGGAAAATAAGATGAGTTTTATATTTCTATCAAGTTTGTCTATCGATTGATCCATGAGGTCGGTCGGCGGGGCCAGCTGATAAATGCCCTGGTCGTTGGATATGTGGAATGCGACTTGTTATTCAATAGGAACTTTTTTCTCTGCTTTGCAAGAAACTACATATGAAACGATTCACTAACACACTACGAAAGGTTCTCCACACGTTCGTATACTTTTTGTGCTTTCAGAAAACTATGAACGTGATAAAATGAGGCGCGCGACGGGAGTGATACACAATATTTGTTCTGAATGTTATAGCCTCATAGGAAGGTGTTTTGATAAACCCGCTGCGCAGGATCTATCCAGATACCTAAGCATTCGATTGATTACCAACACTTCTATGCAAACTTCTTGTCCAGCGAATAAGATCGGTTTTTCATGTATCGCCTCATAATCGATAGAAACCGCAAAATTATATGCACTATGACATTATATGCATTTGATTTCACAGTAATGCAAAGTGTTAAAGAACGTTGCGGTCACCCCTCTCTTTATGCATCACAATTGAAAGAGTGATTGGTCTCGGAGAGTTTGGAGAGCTGAACGGAAGGATGCGTTGCTTTCCAGGTATGCAACTTTCGTGGCGGGAAGTAAGAATTTTCACAAGAACCAGGCTTTTTTTACACGCTTGAAGAGGTTCCTCGACTATTGATTTATCTTTTCATACCGATAAACCTACCTCTAAATCAATACTTTAGTATATAAGTGCCATCAAATGCCTTATGAAATTGGAGCGACTGGTTGATTATCCCAAAAGGAAAGCATGAAATTTTTCTCGTTGTTGGGATGAGATATGAAGTTCTTCAAAGATCAAAGATCTCTGGGAAATTAGCATTTTTCGAGATATTAGATGATTACTAATAGTCTAGAAACAAGGTTTGGTTCGGCAAGCAGCATGGAACACGAGCATGCTCCACACACTGTGACTGTATCTCACGGATTTAATAATGAAAAGCTGATTTCTGAAGCAAATAGGCGCCATTTTTTTAGGATACGTTTATAGAAGTGCTCGAATTATTACTGTACCTTTTCGTACAGTAAAACTTGCTTGGATCAAAACTCTACTATACAATATGTGAAATGGGAACAACCACTCCGATAGAAAGACGCTAGTTTTCTCTGTTAGAAGATTACGAAGGTCCCCTTGTAATCAGAGAACTTAAAATTGAAACTAGCATTTCTAAAGCTACCTAATAAGCGTAAAAAATTGATAAAATAAGTGAAATCGAATCAACGAGATTAGCGAGAAAAATTACAGTGTATAACAGATATAGAATGCAGGAAACGCTGAACATAACAAAATGGCCGTTAACGAATATAAAATATGTGATATTGGAGCACTTTTTAGCTCATCGGTAGAGAAACTTCAACTGCACCGTATCCATTACAATAACAAGGAGTGATCCACGGACCTCGATCTTCGAGGAATCCCGCCCGGTTAGTCGCGAGGGCACGTGACACGTCCCCAAGTGGTCGATAGGGGAATAAACGCGATCCCAAAGCGACCATGTGCTTCCAAAAAAGAAGGTGGATTCAGGTGATGAGCTCCTTGCTTTTGCAGCGGCGACTTGACAAAACTCTATTTCTACGAGTCAAGTCGGCCAAAAGCCTGCAATCAAGCGGCTGGGAAGTACATGGAGGCGGTTAGGAGTCGCCTCCAACAATTAAGCTCTACCCGCTTCTCCGATAGAGACTGGCAAGATACATGTGAGTACCCAGCCCCCACGTTTAGAGCCTGGCAAGCTATACCTTGGGTATCAGAATGACAAAAACAGTAACAAATATGGGCCTCATTGGCTGAGACGAGAAGACTTTTCACGCTGTTTATGACACCGGTGATGAACTGTTCCTTGAAAAATGCGACAGCAGAGGTGTCGGCGGCGTTGGCGTCCTCGTTAAATCGAATTTGACCGTGAACATAGATTCGCTTGAACAACTAACAAACCATATCGCACGATTACGGTTGAAACGATGTGATTCTATGCCGGCTTTGACCATCTTCGTTGCTTACGCACCAACATCAAGCTATGACGAAGACGAAGTCGAAGCGCTCTATATGGATCACGGTAAATTTTTCGGAGAAGATCATACATTCTTCAAGGTCACTGTCGGAGATTTTAATGCAAAAATTGGACTTAGATGAACGCCTGAAGAATGTTACATTGGGACTCACGGACAAGAATGAAATAAACAAAGTGAGAGGCTGTCTGAGTTTACCACGACGACACAAACCGTCCATGGTAGCGTACAATTCCAAAAGCCTCACTCTCAGCGATGGACGTGGGAGTCTCTCAATGGAGAGTACCAAAACAAAATAGACCACGTCTTAGTAAATCGAAGGTTTTGCCTGACCGATGTCGCTGTTGTTTCTTAGTTCTACTCCGGATCAGACCATCGCCTCCTTCGCGCAATGTTCCGTTTTTCGCAGTGAGGAGAGAAAGCCGCTAAATTCAAACAACAAAGTCCGAGAACTACCATAAACTGGGATGTATTCAAATCATTAGCCGGCTTTTAGGAAGATACTGTTGTTCACAACGTCAACGAAGAATACGATCGGCTCGTTGAATATCTTCATGTTAGCGCTATAAAAGGCGGGAGTTTTAAGGTTACGAAGAGACGCTTGTCTCCGCAGACAATCGAGCTGATACGCCAACGTGGAATCGCACGAGTAACAGGCAACCAGAACCTTGCGTCCGAACTGGAGAAACGCTGCAAAGAAGCGATAAAAGAAGTCCTCAAAGAGAGACTAGCAGCAGTTATGGCAGAAGCTGCTGAAGCTGGTAAGAGCATTCGCAAAGCCCAGCGAGGCTTCGCCAACTATAAGACCAAGATTATTGCACTCCGATACCCTGGCTGGACACTTACAGCTTCGAGAAGTTGTATGGACAAAGTCATCCACCAATACTACTCGGATCTCTTCGCTATCCATGTCATCTTACTGACATATAGATCGAAAGAGGATGAATATGTCGTTCCACCGGTCCTCCCTTCCAAATCCGACCTGCTATATCGTCGATGAAGAACAGAACAATATCCGGTCCAGACAGGATTTGACCAGAGCACCTGAAAACCTGCCGCCAGTTCTCATCAACACTCTGGCTCAGCTCTTCACTCGCTACCTGTCAAAATGAAAGGTGTCCATTCAATGGAAAACCAGCAAGACCGTATTGCTGTCCAAAAAGGAAGACCTTTACGGCATAGGCAATTATCGCCCAATCTGCTTGCTGTCCGTTGTCTATAAACTCTTTACTCGAGTCATCCTAAACAGGACTGACAGAACACTGGACGAAGAGAAGCCATGCGAACAAGCAGAGTTCCAAAGAGTAGTTAGCACCATAGACCACATCCACACGATTACAAGACTCATTGAAGTTTCACGAGAGTACAAACAAGCCCTCTGTCTCACTTCCATCGATGAAAACAAAGCCTTTGATTTAGTGGAATCAGAAGCAGTTGTAGAGGCCCTGGATTACCAGGGTGTGCCTACTCGGTATATAATAATCCTTCGTGAGCAATAGAAAGATTTCACGACCAAATATCTTTATTCTTCAACAATTTTACCATTGACGTACGATCAGGGTTCGACAAGAGCTCAGGACTCGAACTCAGAATGGGACGACATGGGAGTGAGAATTGGCGGTCGACAATTATACCATCTTTGCTCTGCTGAGGATATCGTCCTCATAACACCAAACTTCAGCCAAGCGGAACGAATGTTGACCGATTTCGATAACTCCTGTGGAAAGATTGGTCTTTAACTAAATCCAACAAAAACGATGTTTACGAGGAACGGATGGGTCTTGAATGCCTCATTCACGCTCAACGGAACGACAATCTCCGAATGTTTCAGTTACGTCTATGTATGTTGTGAAATCAACATGATAAACGACCTAGCTCCAAAGTTGAGCAGGAGGAAGCGAGCGGCTTGGGAAACGCTTAAGAGCGTTGAAGATGTAGTGAAGAGGACAAAGAACATCCGACTCCGTGCCCACCTTTTCGACTCGACGACTATCCCTGCACTAACGTATTCAGCAGAAACCTGGTCGCTACGTAAGCAGGATGAAAGATCATTTGGCGTTATCGAGCACGCAGTCGAAAGTTTGATGCTAGGAGTATCCCGTCTCTCACAAATGAGAGAAAGGATCCAAAGTTCCGACCTATGTAAACGATCGAAATTCAGAGACGCCGTTGTACACGCCAGGATAACGAAAATAAGGTTGGCTGGACACGTGATGCGCTTCAATGGCAACCGACGGACGAGAGCCGTTACCAACTGGATGCTTCGGGACATCAAGCGCTCTGCAGGAATACCACCGAGCGTTTGGTCCGATTTCTTCACGAAAGCTATAGAAGAAAGATATGATGTTAAGCGAGTCCCTAGAGTGAGGAGGACACACTGGACTACTCTTGCACACGATAGGGGAAAATGGAAGTGTTGCTGGTACCCGCTCGAGTCACTCGGAGATCATCGGGACGACAGGTGTACAGGTGATAGATGATACCTAAACTCACTATTGCTTGCCAAAAATCACAATTTCACAAGTCGTATCGAACTTCTGCTCGAGAAGCTCACTATGAACACTCAAATTGAATGAACTTTTTCACAGAGATTCAAAAAGACGCTTTCGAGCAAAAAGTCCGAAAACTTGTAAATCTCTAAGAAATGTTAAGAAGGTCTCTTATGCAATTGAGGCAATCAGAATCCGTGGCCACTAGCAAGTGTAGACAAATAAGGAATGTTCACAAGTCAGTTTTGAAGGAATTTGCGAACAAATTTGATAACGGACTTTGAAACAGACACGATCCGTAGAACTTGCTGAGCTGTATTAATTTTCTTAATATAGACTATTTTTGAAGGCACGACTTTCTCCTCGAGTTTACCAAAAAAAGTAGCCTGCTTGGAACAGCAACGGAAATCGCTAGGAGCTAATTGCCAGGCGTCGCGCGATTTTCGTTAAGTAACAGGATCTTTTTCTCCGTTCAGGAGAAATTTTGGGGTTTTCCGGTTTACTCTCATACTTCACGATTTATTCCACATGCTGACACACTTTTTGAACATGTAGTTCTTGCAAGTGAATAAGGATAGCTCATTACCCAAACATAGTTTTTTCGGCATTCAGTTAATTGTATTAGGCTGTGCAAAGTGTATAACAACATAAAATGTTAGATAATATTTTCCATCACATGCAATGCTCCAAAGCAACCTATTATTATTGAAAAATGGTAAATGAATGACTTTACCAATTTATCGATACTGTCAATGTTTTTGGATTCTTAGCGTACTTGAAGAGTTGCTACCTGCAAGATAAATGGAGCAGCTTTTCTTCTATCGTTTCAGGAGTGGGTGCTTGCTATATATCCACCTACACGAGAAAAAAAAACCACTGTCTTGCTTGCTCTACCTAATTTTAGTTGGTAGCATCCCCCTATTTGCACCCGTATTCAAAAAACTTGTCTTTGCTCTTGACGCCTTAGTAATCATTCGGTCGTTTAAATGTCCAAAATTTGAATTGTATTTTATTTTCAAAATGTTCTTTATAGTATGCTTTACAGTAAAAAAAAATTCATTCCACGCTCAACTATCTTTTGCCGAACACAGCTTTCACTCAGACTTTCAATAAGGATTCGATAGCACAAATCTCAAAAATTTCAATGTTACGTATGGACTCTGTGCAACCCCGATACACGCGCTCCGGCGTTGCAGCCTCGTCATCGGACAAGTTCTTCGTCCATAGCCTATCCTCTCAGGGTAATCTAGTGTCAAAATTTGCCGATATGGTGCTTTTTCTTTTGATGGCGATGATGTACATCGCTCGTCGTCGCCTACTCATTATAGGAGGATGTAGGGGCAACGGAGAAAATTGGCTAAAGACGAAGGACCCGCTCGAATGACAAAGCTGCAATGCCGAAACACTGTATCGGGATGTAGAAAAGCGCATAATAGAACACATGACATCTTGATTCAAATAAGAATTACGAGATATATGTATTTTGAGCGTGGTCATGTTTTAACACTTAAAATAAAGGGTGTGTTTGGTTCTTGAAAAAAGCTTCGTAGTGCGTTGTTACAGAAAAAGAACATTGGGTTTCGCATCAACCTCTAAACGCGATGGCTTGATGCCAATGTTGCGAACCCAAATAGACACCGGAGCGAAGGACGCACGCTGAGTGCGAGGGTTAATATTCTTGTAGGTGTGACAACGTACTAAGAAGTCTTTTTTAAGAATAAAACACATAATTGAAAGTAATGAGTCTTGTGCCATCGAATGGCTATTATGAGTCGGAAGAAAAAACTGTGTTTAGAAAAATGTGATCAAATATGAAACACAATTTTATTTTCACTGCTACAGCGCGCTAAGAATATTCTTTTTCAAAAAGCATGCACAGCATGAAAGTTCTCGAAAATTGGCTATCGACTGGCTACTAAAAGGCGATGGATTGATGCAAATGTTGCGAAATCCGTCCACCTGCCACTGCAAGGTGCGCGCGCCTCGTAAAATGCAATTTCGGATTCAATGCTCAGCGCATTAGAAATCTTTTCTGAGAAGCCAGAACCATATTGAAATTTGCCGAAATTTGTGCTATCAGTGATTAGCTCATTCAGGTAATAATCTGCTCAGCGATAAAGGCTTGAACGTGAGATAAAAGTTCATTTCTACTTCAAAAATAAAAACTCCGTTCTAATTCAGATCAAAGCCATTAGAAGACTTTAAAGGTCAAAAAGAGAAAAAAACCGTTTTATTCCAAATTCGGGCACGAACTAAGTAAAAGACTATTTAATTAATAGTGTACAAAATAAATTACTCTGCTTACTAAAATTTGGGCCCATCAAATACCTACAATATGTCACGCGCAAGCGTTTGTGGCCCTCCACCAGTAAACCACAGTCCTGGTCCTCCCTTTTGTTTTTCAAGGGTCTCCTACTCCACATTAACCTTCTAGACACATAAACTCAGCTGTTCTCTACGGATTATTTGTACTGCATATATATGCAAAAGATTCTAACGCTCTTGTGTTACGAAAGTGTTCAGTAAGATAAGCAGCGGTTTTTTTTTTTCGAGAAAAGTAGTAAATACTGCATTTCTGCCTCTCGTTCACTATTCTCACAAGCCATTCACTGTCATCGAAAACATGCCCTCAAGACCGGAAGACTGAGGATATCGTCAACTTGAAACTGCCAGCCATTTTGACGTAGTTAAGTTTCAAAGAAGTAGAAAGATTCATTCTTAAAAATTCAACGAACATTGCACTGTATTATGCTTGATCTCATTAAGAGAACACCGATGAAGGGATAATTTGTAAGCGGTTATAGGAGTCGGCACTCAAAGCCTACACTGCCGTTTTAAGATGATGGAGGGTGTACAAAGAAGCGTAAAGCTTGGGATTGAAAACCAACTGACTTCCACAAACTGTAAATATCCAATATCTAAGGCTGACCGTGGAACAGACATATCTCTTGCCATCGGTTGGAGGATAAGTAGAAAAAGATGGTCTTCCTTTCACAGTAGAAGTGACAAAAACACACGGTAAGAGCTGAAAATGTATTTATTCTCAAAGGATATCGTTTTACTACTGAGCAATATGCACTGATTAGAAAGATGGGCTCCTCTTAGAGAAATACCGATAAACATCTCCTCGACAGTTTATCGAAGATAGCATATGCAGAAATCGTGTCGAGTTTCAAGCTTTCAAGCAACAACTAAAAAACCGAGGAAAATCTCTGCCTGACGTGAAAGGCCTTAGGATATCGCGTGCCAGCACGGATACACACCCTCCCGTACGTGTTAACGTATATGAAGGAATTGCTGAGGCATGTGGTGCAAATATTCTGTGGCCCGTCATTCTCACAGCAGTGGTTCCTGCTTTTCCGACATATAATCTTCCCAAACATAATTCTGAGTATTCGCGGGGGTGGCGTCGTTATGAGACCTCCATTTGAGTTTGCTTCGGAACGGTCATATAATCGTCTAGATATAATAGAGTAGCATTTAATGCTTACAGTGACACAAAAGAATGAACCAGCATGTGTGCAACCATGGCATACCAGATCACAAGTAAGACCGATGATAAATGCGCTTGTCAAATGAATGCACCACTTTGTAATACCACAAAAGGACATCTAGATGAGAAGTTTGGAACTCGACGGAGTATTTCTCAGATACATATAGAGCAAAAAGGCAGAACGTTGCCGATTTTGAGAAGGTATTCACAGTCTTAGAGCGTAAATTGAAAGAGAAATAGAACGCAAAAGTTTTAAGGAATGTAGATAATCTCATAAATTCGAGGACTAATACAAAAAGAGAGTGCCTGTTTATAACACGTGATATGGCGCCTTATGTCTGGTTGGTTTTCGGTCTAAGGTGGGTTCACTGTGAATTAATGTGTGAATAACACTGATGTGACTTTATTCTTCTTAAAAAGTTGAGCACCGTACTTTTTACAGGTGCTATTTAGACGATTTTTCAATCAAAATTGTATGAGGCGCAGAAAATATCAATCAAGTAGTTAAATGAAGTATGGAATATTGCGATAGTATCAATGCAAATTATTTGGCGCAGTTTAAAACAAGTATTTACAGGAAGGGTAATCAATTCATTATTTAGTGGACTGACACTCCTTGGCTATTAATTGTTCACCTACATTGAATTTGACCATTTGCGCTCTACGTTAGATCGAACCAAATAATATGATACTCAAATGCCATCGTCCTCAAATTATGCAGCTTGAGATTTTAAACTATGTATGGGACATGATAAGGGTTATATCAAAAGGAAATCTTATGCTTACTCGTGGAGAGCCTAGCACGCTATTTAAAAGTGTATTTAGGTCTACCAACACATTCCTACGCAACAATCTTGAAATTTTTAGCGAATTCATCACCCTTACCGATAACTTATTGAAAACGTCTTCGTACAATCAAATAGTCCGTCATATCAGCGCTAGGTCACGCAAAACATCAATTGAATCTCATGGACGAAACTCTTTACTTCGAAATTGCTCCGTCGAAGATGAAGACTTTCATAACTCGTTCACAATGCAACTTTTCATCCCAGTTTCTTCATAGTCGTGTTATCTGCTCTTGAACTTTGTTATCTACATTTGATGGAGATTGAATAGCCTTTCTCAACTTTCAGATCACTTTCAGAACAGTTTCTTAAATCGGTGAAAATCGTGTTCTCTTAATAAATGCACTATTTCATTTTATCATATTTTAATAACAATAGATATCACTGATTCATTAGTGACTCAACAATGGTCCAGTGATGTCCTGATCAGGCTTTCTTGCCGGAATATTCAGGAAGCAGAAAAGCAATCAGTCTTACGGCCTCCAGACGTGGCCATTTATTGCTTCACAGTTCGGTACCTCAAACATTAGTAACTAAGACAAATGGTAGCGTAACGATAGTGATGCTTAGATATTTTTAGATATGGCTAGTGCGATGTAAGCAACAATGTTGAGCGTCGCGATAGCTATAGCAAAAAAGCACTTCTATATTCCTCTAACATTACAACAATCCCAGCTAACGTCAATTTGTTACTGTGCTTAGCCGCGTCGTAATGAATACCATGCTAAAGTCAACAAAACAAGTGTATGAAATAAAAGATGGAATGATAGAAAAACTCCTTTCTTGACGCCCTTGCACACCATCTAAATGACGCGTGCCAATAATCGCTTAGAAAACATCCTGTGGTTTGGAGGATTGTCGAATAAGCCCAAGTCACTTCACTGTAGCCAGAATCTAGGGTACTTTTTCGTTATTTGCATCCTGTTTCAACCTCTTAATAACGCATCCTTCAATTGTTTCCTGATATGCGTAGTCATTCGATAGCTTAAATCATAAGAATTTGAATGGTTTAATCTGTTTTTACAATAAATCTATTATTGCACTGTACCAGCAAAAATAAAATTTTGCTCCTCATTCGAACATTTCTCGTGGGGAATCAATTTCCTTAAAACTTTTGATAACGACTCAATAGTTCAAATCTCAACAATTCTAATAACTTCAATATACCCGATAATCATTATTTGAGCCAGGCATGTCAGTGGTCGCAAGACAGGGTTGACTTATAGTGCCCGACATCTTGCGATCGATATTGTGGGGACTGGAGCACCTACAGAGATTAGCAGAAGACGAGAAAGGGTAATTGCCCGACCGACGAGATCGCAAGATCGAAACACGTGTGTCGGGCTCTATAAGTCAGCCCTGTTTGACAGACCACTGACATGCGTGGCTCAGCTAATGATTATCAGGCATTCAGAAATTTGAGGAGTGTTCTTAAGAAAACACTCAAAGCGAAAGATGTAGATCTAAAACGTATTTGGCTTTTGAAAAGGACTTAGTGCGCTGTAACAACCAAAAGAAGATTCGGTTTTGCGAGTTCGGAATCGGAAAAAGCGCGATGGCTTAGTGGCAAGTTTTCCAGATGTATTAATATACTGGCAACGAGCGACGATTTGGCGCCAGCGTTGCGCTGCGCGCAATTTGATATTCTTTAGCTGCAGCAGCGCTTGAAAAGTGTTTTTAAAACCAAGCACATCACAGAAAATGCTAAGATCTATACCATGGAATGGTCACTAAAAGTCCAAAACAAAAACCTTGTAGCACTAGAAATGTTTGAATGAAAAAGAAGATGCAATTTTTGTCCTTACAACACAATAATAAAGCCATTTTAAAAATAAAATATAATTCTGAAATTTCTGAGATATGAATCACTAGATGACTGCTAGAATTCTGAAGAAAAACTGGAAGGCGAGT